>JAGFNQ010007938.1:560153-577447 GCA_024364735.1 Boesenbergia rotunda
TACACACCAAGGGTTGTAGGGTTTTAATCAGCTCTTGGCCGGGCGTGTACAGCTCCGAGGCAAAGCCTACACACCAAGGGGGTTGTAGTGTTTAATCAGCTAATCAGCTCTTGGCGGGCATGTACAGCTCTGAGGCAAACCTACACACCAAGGGACTGTAGGTTTAATCAGCTCTTGGCTGGGCGTGTACAGCTCCGAGGCCAAGCCTACACACCAAGGGGTTGTAGGGTTTAATCAGCTCTTGGCAGGGCGTGTACAGCTCCGAGGCTAAGCCTACACACCTTGGTCGGGCGTGTACAACTCCGAGACCAAGCCTACACACTAAGAGGTTGTAAGGTTTTAGCAGCTCTTGGTCGGGCGTGTATAGCTCCGAGGCCAAGCCTACACACCGAGGGGCTGTAGGGTTTTAGCAGCTCTTGGCCAGGCGTGTATAGCTCCGAGGCCAAGCTTACACACCAAGGGGTTGTAGGGTTTTTAGCAGCTCCTGGCCGGGCGTGTATAGCTCCGAGGCCAAGCCTACACACCGAGAGGTTGTAGGGTTTTGCAGCTTTTGGCCGGACGTGTACAACTGCGAGGCCAAGCCTACACACTAAGAGGTTGTAGGGTTTTTACAAATGGACCCCGATAAAGGAGGGATTTAATTTTTATTTAATTGTTGCTAAGAGGACTCGAACCCGAGACCTCGGACTTCACATGTCTCCACACTTACCACTTGGGGTGAGCGGGCTGTTGGTGAGGACCACGAAGGGGTGCGCTAAGAAGTACGACCTTAACCTTCGGGCCATCAAGACCAAAGCGTAAGCTAGTTTTTCCATCATGGTGTATCGTGTTTCAGCGTCCTTTAGAAGGTGTCCAAAGAAATAGATGGGATATTGTACCCGATCCTGTTCTCGGACTAGCGCCGATCCCACCGCTTGCTCAGCTGCTGATAAGTAAACAAATAGAGTCTCCCCTGTTAGGATCTTTGCCCTAGCTAGAGGGGGGGGTGAATAGCGTTTCTTTGATTCTTTCAACCTACGTTGTTAGTTTGCACAGCGGAAATACAAGATAATAAAACTAACAACAAAAAACAAACGCTAACAAACCGTATTTAGTTAGTATCCACCCCGGCCGGGTGACTAATCCAACAATCCTTCGGCGGATCACTCCCCGGATAACCTCCGGCTAGAAACGTGTCGCTCCTTGTGGGTGGAGTAACCTCTCCACAATCCTTTGCAAGCTCCTGAGCACACAAGGCTACTATCAAGCTTTTTCCAAGCAAGATTCGCCAAGAAGCCTAGCCCCAAAACGAGTCCCTTTAAATAAGACTCGGGCTGGAAATCACGCCACCAGTCGACTGCCCAAGTGCCAGTCGACTGGTGCCACTTAAAATCCGACCGTTACACCCAACGTTTCGAATTTCTTAGCTGTTTCCAGCCTTTACCAGTCGACTGGTACAGGAACAGTCGACTGGGCCAGTCGACTGGAACCAACTCCAGTCGACTGGAAATCGACTGGTCGACCCTCCTTGGGTCGACCCGATTCTCTGTGTGTTGCCGCAGTCGACTGCCTTCGGGCCAGTCGACTGCCCTGCTTACCAGCCTAGGGTTTTGCCTCCCCGAGTACATTCCACTCAGCACTCTACCCTAGGACTTCCCGAGTACATTCACACAGCACTCGTACCCTCACGACTCGACTGACTCCTCCTCCGCAGCTTCGACTGTTGCCTTCGCGCCCTCTTCATCTTCGGCCCTCGTCCCTCGGATGCGCACGCAAGCCTCCAGCTTGCATCCATGCCACCCTTCACATACGCCTCGAAGTCCGCGCCCATCAGCTCATCGTCCCTGCACTCCATGGTCCCTCAGATGCGCACGCCAGCCTCCAGCTGGCCTCCATGGCATCCTTCACCGTACTGAGGCCGTCCAGCCAAGTCCATATGCGTACCTGTACAACCTGCACACTCAACATACGCATATCAAATACACAAGGGTAAACCTAACTTAAACCCTTTGCCCAAACATCAAAACCTATGGTCACACCGGACCATCTTAGGGCCGATTGCTCCAACAATCTCCCCCTTTTTGATGTTTGACAATCTGTTTAAGTTAGGAAAGCAAGATAGTAGTAAGTAGCAAAAACCATGCTAAATGAATGCATATGCAATGCATAACTGGATCCTATCCCAAGGCATCCCACACCTAACCCTCCAAGTTAGGAATTTTCACCAAAACGGGCTTTTTAAAGCTTCTCCCAAGCTCCCCCTACATTGGACTTACAAAGGCTTTTTAAGAACCTCTCCAAGGTTCCCCTTACGCCAAGAATGGAGCAACCATGCTCCCCCTTAATCTCAGCTCACCCTAAACCTAGGGTTTCTAGCAAAGGTAAGTTTAGTTTCCCAACTTAAACCCAAACTTCTCCCCCTTTGCCATACATCAAAAAGAACCCAATAAGTACCCAATTATTGGTTCTTATCATCCCTAATGACCCTAAACACAGTGTACTAGACCCCATACACTTGTTCCTTATCATTTGGACCCCAAACCAGCTGCTGATACCCAAATCAGCCTCTGGCAGTCGACTGGCAACAGTGTCAGTCGACTGATACGCCTAAAATCTGATTTTCTGGCCGAATTTTAGAAACGCGCCAGAAATTCTACAAATTTCCAAAAATTTCCAAACTTCGTGGACAACTTTGTGGGACCTATACCTACTTGGGAAAAATACATTTCACCATGTATCTATCCCCATTCCTAAGTTTGGTACAAAACCCAAAAGTTTTCTTATGAAAATTAAGGCAAATAGGAGACAACCTCCCCCTTAACCCATGCCTTCTCCCAATTTTCATTTTTCCCAGGTCAAGTTCTACCCAACTTAATCTCCTAGACACCACGTTGAGTCATACACAACCCAACACCCGAGTTCTTCCCCTTTTTACACTCTTATAGCATTGCCCGAGGCAATCTTTCCCTAAGTGCCAAACAGAATTCAATAAAAGTCTAAAAACTCTAAAGTTTGCAAGCACACTTGTTAGGATATACCCTATCCTAGAAAAATATGATATCATGGAAATATAAAGTGTGCTTGACTTTTGCTACACATCTAAGTTTCTTAAGGATTTTGCATTAAGTATCAACTTTCAAATTCGTTTCTAATTCCATGTGTTTGTCAAATCTACCCATCATAATTCGACACATGGAATTGTCCTCAATGTTCCCTATTTAACCTCTAAATCTTAAATACCTAGGGAACCTTATCAATCCTTCTTGATTTCCATAAAATTCAATAAATTCTTATCAAATCATGGGATAATATTTTATTCAAGGAATATGAAATCAAAACCAAGAATTTTAATCCTAAACCATATCCCATAACCAAGTTTACAATTTCTGATTACCCAACATCTTTATTTTCAATTTCAGCCTAAAATAGAGTCACCTGGTCGACCTCTGGTCGACTGCTACCAGTCGACTGGTGGCTGAATTTCAGCCCTCTTTGGTGAATTTCAGAAATGTCGTAGAAATTCCACCAATCTCCAAAAATTATGAAATTTTGTGGGGAGATTTGTGAAGCCAATATCTACTTGGGAAAAATATGTTTCCAAATAAATGTACTCCGAATCCCAAGATTGGTACAAAACTCTACTTCTTCCAAAGTGTATCAAATAAACTCATCCTAGAAGTTCTAATTCTCACTTCTCTTCAATGCATTCCCTTCTCCTTGATCATAACTCATTTTTATTATTGAGTTATATGGTATTCTACTATAAAGCCTCAATTTTATCAATTATAGCCCTATTTTCACCTTTTCTCCCTAAATTTCACCTTTTGATGTGCCAAAATCTAGGATTAAGACTTACCCAAGTCTTCTAATCCTTTTTGGCACATTTCACCTAATTTCCTAATGGAGAAACTTTTGAGATCCATTTACCATGGACCCCAAAGGCTCCTAGTGCTCCCCCTTGAGCTCTTAGCCTTAGCCACCTCTCTAGGTGACTCAAAAGGTGACTTTTGGCCTACACAATTGACCTCTTTAACCTTGGACACCTTGTCCTTGGTTAAGCCCTTTTCTTTCCCTTTGGATGACACCTCCTTGCCATCCTTGGACTTACCCTCCTTGCCATATTTATGTGCTTTGCTAGCACATTTCTCTTTGTTGGCCTTGGAGGTCTTAGCTTGGTAGCCCAAACCCGATCTATCATAGTTAGGTCTTAGGCTACTCAATACTAGGTCTAGGCCCTTAGATCCAACCTTGAATCTTTCTAGGGTCTTTTCTAATGTATCAAGCCTTGCCCTCAAGGCTTGATTTTTCTTTTCTAATTTCTTGACCTTAGTGTCCACATGTCCACCTTGGACATTTCTAGACCTACCATTCTTTCTAGGCATGTGTCTCCCCTTCTTGAGGTTAATACCTTGATCCTTAGGTGCATAAGTCGTAGGCCTATCATGATGCATGCTCTTTCTAGAATTATGATCTACCTTGTTATCCCTATTCCTATCATTATACTCAAATCCAAAATTGTGCACCATTAAACATTTTTCATTAATTCTAGCATGCATGAATGGGCAATTTTCATTTTTTCTACAATGTAAGGAAGAATTTGAAATTGAATTGCATTTTACCCTAGGGTTAGGAATTACCTCCCTTACCCTTGAAGTTCTCCCTTGATGTGATTTTTGTTTCTTCTTTCTTTCTTCTTTCTCCCATCTCCTTAGATGCTCCATTTTCTTTATTTCACCTTTCCTTGGGCACTTGGTGTGGTAATGCCCTAGCTCACCACATGTGAAGCATCTAATCTTCATTTTTCTCTCTTGGGCTCCTCCATTCCTACAATTCATGTTAGATTTTAATCGAATGGACCCGGGTTTAGAGAGTACCTCCTTTTTACCTTTTGGGCACTTATCCTTGTAGTGTCCCTTTTCATTACAACCAAAGCATATAATGTGATCTTTGTTCCTTGCTTTGGTGGAGGTTGAAGTGGAGGTTGAAGCTTCTTCTTGTACTTGTACGGATGAGGGTCTCTCCTCCCCCTCACTTCTTGAACTTGATTCCTCATCTTCCTCTCTTGATGAGGTGGAGGACCTCTCACTTTCTTCTTCTTGTACCATTAAATCCATTTCTGTGGTCTCTTGAGATTGTGTAGGCTTCTCATGGATTTCTTTCAATTTTCTCCACAATTCATTGGCATTTTTGTACTCACCTACACAACTCAAAATATTATTAGGTACAAGATTCAACAAGATATTAATTACCTTCTCATTGGCTTTGGATTGATCTTGTTGTTCTTGATTCCAATATCTAGGCCTAAGCCTCTTTCCGTGCTTATCCCTTAGAATCTCGAACGGCTCTTCTAGCGCAATCCTTAGCTCCCACTCCATCGTGAACCATGTCTCGATCCTCGCCCTCCAAAGATCGAAGTCTTCATGGTCGTAGGCCGGCGGAGTGTAGATGTCGTTCCCAAGTGGACCTACACCTTCCATTTCCTCTAGCGTATGCTCCCTCGGCGGTTAGTCCGATCAAGAGCGGTCCTCGCTCTGATACCAATTGTTAGGATCTTTGCCCTAGCTAGAGGGGGGGGGTGAATAGCGTTTCTTTGATTCTTTCAACCTACGTTGTTAGTTTGCACAGCGGAAATACAAGATAATAAAACTAACAACAAAAAACAAACGCTAACAAACCGTATTTAGTTAGTATCCACCCCGGCCGGGTGACTAATCCAACAATCCTTCGGCGGATCACTCCCCGGATAACCTCCGGCTAGAAACGTGTCGCTCCTTGTGGGTGGAGTAACCTCTCCACAATCCTTTGCAAGCTCCTGAGCACACAAGGCTACTATCAAGCTTTTTCCAAGCAAGATTCGCCAAGAAGCCTAGCCCCAAAACGAGTCCCTTTAAATAAGACTCGGGCTGGAAATCACGCCACCAGTCGACTGCCCAAGTGCCAGTCGACTGGTGCCACTTAAAATCCGACCGTTACACCCAACGTTCGAATTTCTTAGCTGTTTCCAGCCTTTACCAGTCGACTGGTACAGGAACAGTCGACTGGGCCAGTCGACTGGAACCAACTCCAGTCGACTGGAAATCGACTGGTCGACCCTCCTTGGGTCGACCCGATTCTCTGTGTGTTGCCGCAGTCGACTGCCTTCGGGCCAGTCGACTGCCCTGCTTACCAGCCTAGGGTTTTGCCTCCCCGAGTACATTCCACTCAGCACTCGACCCCTAGGACTTCCCGAGTACATTCACACAGCACTCGTACCCTCACGACTCGACTGACTCCTCCTCCGCAGCTTCGACTGTTGCCTTCGCGCCCTCTTCATCTTCGGCCCTCGTCCCTCGGATGCGCACGCAAGCCTCCAGCTTGCATCCATGCCACCCTTCACATACGCCTCGAAGTCCGCGCCCATCAGCTCATCGTCCCTGCACTCCATGGTCCCTCAGATGCGCACGCCAGCCTCCAGCTGGCCTCCATGGCATCCTTCACCGTACTGAGGCCGTCCAGCCAAGTCCATATGCGTACCTGTACAACCTGCACACTCAACATACGCATATCAAATACACAAGGGTAAACCTAACTTAAACCCTTTGCCCAAACATCAAAACCTATGGTCACACCGGACCATCTTAGGGCCGATTGCTCCAACAATCTCCCCCTTTTTGATGTTTGGCAATCTGTTTAAGTTAGGAAAGCAAGATAGTAGTAAGTAGCAAAAACCATGCTAAATGAATGCATATGCAATGCATAACTGGATCCTATCCCAAGGCATCCCACACCTAACCCTCCAAGTTAGGAATTTTCACCAAAACGGGCTTTTTAAAGCTTCTCCCAAGCTCCCCCTACATTGGACTTACAAAGGCTTTTTAAGAACCTCTCCAAGGTTCCCCTTACGCCAAGAATGGAGCAACCATGCTCCCCCTTAATCTCAGCTCACCCTAAACCTAGGGTTTCTAGCAAAGGTAAGTTTAGTTTCCCAACTTAAACCCAAACTTCTCCCCCTTTGCCATACATCAAAAAGAACCCAATAAGTACCCAATTATTGGTTCTTATCATCCCTAATGACTCTAAACACAGTGTACTAGACCCCATACACTTGTTCCTTATCATTTGGACCCCAAACCAGCTGCTGATACCCAAATCAGCCTCTGGCAGTCGACTGGCAACAGTGTCAGTCGACTGATACGCCTAAAATCTGATTTTCTGGCCGAATTTTAGAAACGCGCCAGAAATTCTACAAATTTCCAAAAATTTCCAAACTTCGTGGACAACTTTGTGAGACCTATACCTACTTGGGAAAAATACATTTCACCATGTATCTATCCCCATTCCTAAGTTTGGTACAAAACCCAAAAGTTTTCTTATGAAAATTAAGGCAAATAGGAGACCCAAAAGTTTGTGGGACCTATAGCAGTCTTTCGGGCAAACTTTGTTTAAGTCTCGGAAGTCGATGCAGACTCGCCATTTACCCCCAGGCTTGGGGACGAGGACCACATTGGCCAGCCAGGCTGGAAATTTGACTTCTCAGATGTGCCTAGCTTTTAACAACTTCTGAACTTCATCTCGAATGACCTTATCCTGCTCAGGGGAGAAATGCCTCCGCCTTTGCTTCGCGGGACTGGCTTTCGGCGTAACTTGCAGGTGGTGCATGGCCAACGCCGGTGGAACCCCTTTAATCTCTTCAACGGCCCAAGTGAACACATCCTTATGGTTTCACAGGCACTCGACGAGGCGACTTCTTAATTCCGGTGCGAGGTCGAGGGTGCTGCGCGTGCTCCCCCCTCCGCGCTGAGGATAGATCTGTACTTCCTCACTCTCGACCTCCCTTCATTCCTGCTTAGGTCCTTCATCGTCTCGCGGATGGGCGAGGTCCTCTGGCAAGACCTTTTGAAGATCGAAGTCCTCCCCTGTACGGGCACTGGGCTGTTCCTCCAACCCTGCCATTGGTGCTCCTTCGGGTGCTTTGCTAAGTTTCCCACAGACGACGCCAAATTTGTTCCGGAAAGAGTCGACGACGATGGCCAAACACTGGAGTTCTGCCCTTGTAGAAGTTGCTGCTGCGGGGAGGAACTTAGGGTCATGCAAGGTTAACACGAGCATTAGGGGACACGTCGGTAGGGGTTCGGCGGAGTCCACTCCGACTCTCAAGGCAGTGTCCGTCCGAGAAGTAAAGATAGCGAGAAGTAAAGAATGTGTCTAGAGTTGAGAGAGCGTAACCTTTTTACCAGAGGGGTTAGACTACCTTTTATACTGACGACGACAAACCAAACGTGCCCCTTCGATTGGTGTCACGTCTCCGATACTTAAGGCACACCCCCCTCTTTCGGCGGTGACTGAACATCCTTTGAAACGGTCTGCGCCATTATTACGCTTCCGCCCGTTGCGACGTTTAAGGGTCGTGCAGGCCTTTTCTAACGGGGATGATTATCCGTACCGAGAGAGGGGGGTTAGTGTCCGAGGTCGGTCCTTACGGGGATTCCACCTCCCGAGGTGAGCTCGGGGTCTTCGGGCGCGATAACTCCCGAGGTGCTTTCGGGACCTAACCTCTCGGGGTGCTCTCGGGAAGGGTCTTCGGGCTGACCTTTCCTGGCGCGCCTCTCGAGGGGGGGCCCTGGGGCCCGAGAAGGAAGGTCGATTCGATCTGTCCTGTTGCGCCCCGCGGCTTCTTCATCCCTCGTACCGGGCACGGACTATTCAACCCTATCAAGGCTCATTGAAGAGTCGAAAATACAAATTCATTATAAAAATATCTCAATATCCTATACAAATAAATAATTAAAAATAAATTCATGTATCATAATTAACTACAATTTTTGAACTAAAACAAAGTGAAAAATTAGAGTGGTAACTTGCGAGTTTAAATTTTAAACTTTTCTATTTTAATCCGTAAATTACTAAAATTTATAATGTAAATTCGCACACAATTTCTCTAATTCAAATTCTAAAACACCTAATTTTAATTTAAATTAAAAAAAATTAATTCTAATAAATAATAATCATAAACTTAAAATTATTACTATTTAAACACTTAATGTAATAAACTATACATGAAAATTTAAAAAAAAATCAAATAATAAAAAATTCTAATCGCAAATCTAATCTTATCCAAATGGGGAAGAATGGAAAATTAAAATTTGGTTAATGGAGCCTTGGAGTAGTAGGCGTTGGAGACTTAGACTGCTGCCGCCTCACGCCGATGACCTGTCTGCTGTCGCCACCGTCGCCTGGAGGCTAGAGATGGAGGTTTGGAGTTGTTAGGATTTTAGCCTTTAGGAACAAAATATAAGGAAGAAATGAGGAAGAAGAAGGGAATGGGGATTCGTCGATTCGGGCAGAAAGGAAGGATAGAGAAAAAATTTAGATCATTAGTAAAGAATAATAATTGAGAAAGTGAAAATGACAGAGTGAAAATTATAGTAAATGACGTGACATTTTACATGCACGATCTTCGACGGGTTCATCGTACCCCCCAGGATATAGTTTGATTCGGGGTGACGGTCGAAGATTGTCGATGGTGTTCAAGCGATAATCGAACATGTGCATGTAAAATATTACGTCATACCACGTCATGTCACATTATTCATTATAATTTTTATTTTTTCATTTTCATTCTTTTTATCATTGTTCATTATTAAAGGATGGTTCGCACTTCCTCAGCACTCTACCAGTTCGAGTTCGGATTAAAAAAGTAAATCATGATGATTAGGAAAGTTGTGCGAGTGGGAAGAGGTAGGCTAGAGGGACCCGTCGCCTGGGATTAATTAAATGGGTTTTGTTTAATAAAACGACACCGTTTTTATGTGTCGTTTTGCTATAAAAATAAAAAAAATAAAAGCAATCTTCTTCTCCGGCGGATGGTAGCAAAAAACAGAAAAGCAAGAAAGGGAGACAAGGCAACCTGCTGCTGGCATTTGTGGTATGTGGAATGAGTTGCTGTTATATTTTCTTTTAACATTAATAATCGAATTTCATAAACGGTTCATAACAATTTGTTTCAATATTATGATTAAATCACATTTTCTATTATTATTTAAATAGAATGAATAATTTCTCATAATCTGGTCACTATCGATTGTTTCAAATATATCAATCGAATTGAAAATCACTTTGATTAGTCGTATGAAATTAGATTAGCTGATAACGTTCGTATTTTCGAATTAACACGAACTGTTTAATCAAATTAAATTATTACTATTTCATACCATATTTTAGACTAATTTAACAAGTTTCGATTAAACAGTATTATTATTTCATAAACTGTTTAATCAAATTTAACAAGTTTAAGATTCAAACTAATTTTAGACTTAAAACTTAGACCTACTTTATTTTAGTTATACTAAAATAAAACAAACTCCCAAATTAATATGTTATCTATGTGTGACCCAATAGATTCTTGTAACATTAGTAATGATTTTAAAATCTCATTTTAAAAATACAAGCAATAAGTGACATCTATATATACATTATGACTACCCAAGTGACGAGAATATAATGGATCCGACCGAACCTATTTATACTATTTTATTTTATAGCTTAATCCTTTTATCTATAATATCTAGATTAATTTATGAACCATATATCATGTTAGTCTCTTATCAATCTTTGTATTTCTTGATCTTTAAGTAAACTTACTCAATCAAATAAACTTAATAGCTCATATTAACTTATTTGAGCATAACCATATATTCAATAGTCTTACTTAATCAAGCGGTCTACAGATATCACTTCTGTTATATGGAAGGATAAATTCATCTACTCCTCACATCTCTCTGTATAACTCATTTTGTAAGCACTTCGAGTTTGTTTTGATATCATCGACCAAGTTAAGTTAGTTCTTGTGTGTTTTGATGTCTTGTATCTAAGTGTGTACAAAGTTAAGAACACAAGAAGTCGAGGGAAGACATAACCAACAAGAATGATGGCATGAGAAGAAAGTCAGTAGACTCAGTGCATCCGAAGGATGATGAGCTATGGAAGAGTATACCGGTGGAACGAGAAGAGCACGCACGACACATCTGAGAGACGAGAAGTTAGGGAGGAAGGCTGCTCGAGGAGAAGGTTTGAGTTGAATTCGGGTGAGCTCAACTCTAGAGGAATGAAGCATCACCTAAGCGTGCGGAACGAAGAATGGCCAAAATTGAGATTGACCATTCTTGGATAAACAATTCTCGAGGCACCTCATATCAGGTTAAAGGCGCTTCGGATGAGCAATGCTCAAGGCACCCTAATTGTCATCTGAGACACCTTGAATGAATAGTATTTGAGGCACCTCATATCACTTCGAAGACGCCTCCAACGTGGCAGAGCTGTTGCGTCATGGTTGAAACATTATCCATTGAGGTCACCCTGGATAGCATTCGAGGCCCCTCCAGTGCCACGTTAACAATGATAACTTTTACTTAGCGTACTGTAAATAATATACCGGAGTTAGGAGTTAAATAACATACTCAATATTCATTCACTGTATTTCGTTTTGAGCTTTCAAAGTTTGTAAGAAGCTACTCCGCTTTCACGAAAGAGATCTTTTAATGAACTTTCAACTACTTTGGATTAATAACCACCCAGGTTGTAACCATGTAAACTCTCACGTCTCTTATTTTATTTATGTCAATTCTTTTTAATTAATATTTGTGTGCCCTTGCTAAATAGAAAGTAAGAGAAAGTTTTAATTTTTATTGTAGACTATTCACCTCCCTCTAGTCGGTCCAACTAATCCGACAATTGTATACCCAGTGATCGACTTTATAATCGACCATATTACAAGTGATGTTTGTTGATACTAAAGTTCTTATATAGTGAATCATAATGACTTCAGGTTAAAGGTATGTTTATACTAGTAGACATTATGAGAATATTTATGACACTCATATAATAATTTATAAACAATTTCATGACGAGTCAATTCAGTATATATTCTCTAATATATATCTACGTGTTAACTTGATATTTTATATCTAAAATTTGTGAGATCAAGTCATCAGTTAACCTATATGTTAGTCTAAATGTATCAATATTACCCTTGTATATTAATACTTGAGAGAGTGGTTCATTCTATAAATATCTATAGTCTCTCACAATCAATTTAACTAATTGATCAATATATCATATAATAGAACCTACCACTCTAGGTGTTAAATATAGTAATTCGGAAAATTAGTCTAGAAAATTTCAAGAAAATTCAGATATTTTGTCGTAGCCTGTTTTAGGGTTCCGAGCTGTTAGAGGGGCTAAAGACCTAAGTTTAGAGGGGAAAAGGTTTTATTCTTAAAAATTAGGAGGGTTAGATGCTAAAAAGCCCTAGCTTGAGGGCTTAGTTTGGATTAGCCATATCTTATGGGTTAAATTGTAAAACAACCCCCAACTTAAATCCGCTTCGCTGTTTCCTCCGCCCACGCCAACAAATCGACCGACCACCTCTTCCCCTTCTTTACTTCTCTCGATCGCCGGTGCCGACTCCTCGTCTTCAGAGCCACCTCCCAACTGACCCAACGCTCTCCACTTGATCCTTGGCCAAGGATCGACACTCTGCGCTAAGGCGATCTAGAGCTTTGTCCTCTCGTGAGGCTTGCTCCGATCAACCTACGCCGAGACCCGCCACCAGAACCGATGGTCGATTCTTGTCTTTCTCCGGCCATGGTTAAGTAAGATATCGGTCCTGGGATGTTTGGTTATTTTCCTTGAGTGTCGCAAATGGATTTCCTCCAATCTTCTGGGATTTCACTGATTTGGTCCCTGTGCAGCGCCGCCGCCGTTTGATCCAGTGTCGTTGATCCTGTCACCGAGCGGAATGGGGCCGCAACCGGATGACGGTGTAGAGAGGAATGACGTGGATGCTGACTGGATGTTCTCGCGCAGAATGGCAGCGGGTGGGGGGTGTCCTTCAACCGGACGTAAGCAGATGTCGCCTGGTGCACCTTCGACCGGATGGAAGTAGACCTGCTGAGGAAGATGACCGTTAGCAACCTAGCCGGGAGACGTCCCGGCAAGGCCCTCCGACGGTCAAGTCAGTACTCCGACGAACAGGAAAAATGATGCAGTATTGTAGGCGAGGGGCTTCGCACGTACCTGATAATGAGGAGGGGAGGGGCTTATATAGCCGGGGAAAAGGACCAAGTCTGACCCGTGTCAGGATTCTCTGTCCTGGTGTTAGGATTCTCTGACGGGGTCAGGGAATATTGTATGATTATGTCGATTTGTAGCCAACATTCCTTGTCGTATACTACTTGTCTTATGTGAGGACAAAGACAGGTTTCTGTAAGTCTTAGACCGGCGCCGCCTGACACCAACGGCGTGACAGGGCGGCGTGCCAGGGAGTGTCAGTTCACACGAGTGGTGACAGCCTGTTATCTGCAGCTGGTGCAGGTGTGTTTTGTTTTTACCCCAGGGTAATTCCGAGAGAGTGCCCGAGTGGGCACAGGGACGGCACGCCCGGATGGATGTCGAGCATGGGTGTAAAGGACTGCCGGGCGGATGCACTCGGTTGACCGAGACACGTAAGCCCTAATGTGGCCGGGCGGAAATACCCGGATAGACGAGGCGTGTAAGCCTTAATGTGGTCGGGCGGAAATACCCGGATAAAAGAGGTATAATAACCTTATGATGGCAGGCCGGGATTGACCGGTTGGATGAACCGCTACATTTATTCTGACCAGCTGCCTTGAGTCCGACCGGCCGGCATAGACCCTGGGTCCGGCTAGGGTGTCAAGCTGGCTACCCGTACAATGACGTGGACCCTGAAGTTGGCCAGGCCGTTTACCACGTTGGCTGTCCGTACGGTGCCAAAGATAGGGCGGGATCAATAGCCTTCCCCTCAAGTCTAGTCGAAGGAGGCGATCAGTCCGACTGACTGGACTACAAGTGTGTACAACTATTCTGCGGCCGAGGGATTTTGCCCTTTTAATATCCGGCCGGCTTAACGCGATGCTCAACAGCTGGTGCTGTGTATGCCTGCCCTGTCTGGGCGGAAGAAGATTGTTAGTCGAGAGGGGCGTGGGCCGCCACGCATCCCGACTAGCCATTGACATGATGAAGATGTCCGGGCGGATAAAGATTTTGACCGGAGGAACGTGGGCCGCCACGTCCTCGTAAATTGTTAATGTGTCCGACCGGACGGATGTTGTTAGTCGATGAGAGGTATGCTGAATAAGTTTGGGCGGGAGAGCGTTTGCCTTGTGTCGCAAGAAATGTGGAGTGCCACGCGCCCCAAGGCGATTTTCTCGTGATTGCCTGTGTCAGTCGATTAATGGAGACGTGACATTCTAAGTCGAATGAGGTGAGGTGATATGCCCGATGCGACCGGCGCCTTAACGGCATCACCTCCGCTTTAATGATCCGGGCCACGTGGCGCACGCTGGTTGGCCGACCGGGATGCGATTTATCCCCATGATTACGAGCTTTTAATGGCCATTAACGCGCGTAATTCTTTTAGCCACGCGGCAGCTTTCGGCTGGCCGACACGACGACGCGCCCTGTCGTCGCTGCAGGCGACGTCAGCGCCTGCGGCGCGTCTTTTCGAGGCTGATCGTGGGACGCCTCAACGGCATGGATGAGGCGATCTCCGTACACGTGGATCGCCATCGGACGGTCTCCCTTCTTTCGGCCTAGCTATAAATAGGCCTCCCTATTCGCCGAAACCCTCATTTGCTTCTCCACTGTTCTCTCTCTAACTCGGTGCTTCTCGCTCCTTGCCGCCGTCTTCGCGTGTCGCCGCCGCTCTCGTGCTTCTCCACCTGTTAATCCTTTCCGCCACCACCTACGATCAGATTCTCCCTTTTCTTCCCTTTCTTTCTGCTCCATGGCTGCCTCTACGTGGTATACCTCCGTCGAGTCTTCCCTTCACGACGAGACCGTCTCCGATCTCCGACTGGCCTATGATATCCCTGAAAACTACCACATCGCCGTTCCTACAAAGGCTGACAGGCCACACAAGCCCCCGGCCGGCTTCTTTGTGTTTTTCCGGGACCAACATATGTCTGGCCTGCGCTACCCACTTCATCCCTTTATTGTAGAATTCTGTAACTTTTTCCATGTGCCTATCTTCCAGCTTTCTCCCAATGCCGTTCGCATATTATGTAACCTAATAGTTCTCTTTACCCTATACCGAGTCCCCCTCCGACCGGAGGTTCTTTATTTCTTTTATTATCCGAAGAAACAGGAGGCCGGGAATTTCTTTCTCCAAGCCCGGGCCAAATTATCCATAGTGGAGAATATTCCTTCCTCGAATAAGGGGTGGAAAACCCATTTTTTCTTCATAAGCCCTCCGACCAGCCCTGGGTTCTCGATCGGATGGGTTGAAGACATGCCCCCTATAACTCCCTTAAGAAATTTTAAGTCCGACCCCTTATTTATAATGGCTGTTTCTCGACTCGGGGGCCTCCGCTTCGACGGTATGAAACTTCTCAACGACGCCGTCTTGTATATATTTGGGCTAAGCCGAGTGCCTGCCGCCCTGCCCGACACCTTCGGTAAGTCATTTTTTGTTTCGTACTTCCTTCTCCCTAACTCAACATCTTCTGATTTTGCAGCCAAGATGATGTGGGAAGCGGCCATCGATGAGGCCCTGGGCCTGGAAGACGAAGAGTTAAACGCCCGGGCGGCCGAACAACTGCGTCTGCGCCAGGCCGGTCTGCCCGACCAACCTCCGATTCTTGAGAGCGCGGAGCCCGCCTCTCCGGCTCCTTCTGCCCAACCAGCGGCGACCGGTTCTGCGGAGCCGGTCGGCTCATCGAAATCTCCTGCCCCTGCAAGGTCCTCCGGCAAGCAGAAGGTTCTGCCTTCTCAGCAGAAGTCCCTGCCTTCCAAGCGGAAGGCCAATGCTTCTATCCGTATTGAGGAACCGGCAGAGGTGGACCCTTCTTCTTCTGATTCACCTGACCCGCAACCTTTGCAGAGGCGCCCGAGGACTTCTGCGTCGGGCTCTCACTCCCAGCCTGCAGAGGCAGCCGCCAGCCCGGCTAACGCGAGCCGGTCAGCTGACGCACCAGGTTCGTCGCCCTCGGGGGGACAACGTTCTCAGACGCGCGACTATGGCGTGTATCTTCCCTCGGTCGACCCAGTGGCCCCTTCGAAGTCCAGCAGCGGCTTACCCTTTATGGGGAATTGGCGGACTGCTGGGAGCAGGGCATGAGGGAGGGGACTTCCAGACCCCCGATCCGATTGGCCGACCAATTCATTCAGGATGCCACGCATGTAAGTCCGATGCTTCAATGCTTAACTAACTTGCTTTTTCCTAACTCATTCTTATTGTAGTTTTGGGCCTCCTGCTCGAGCGTCGCCTATGCCTTAGTTACCAACACCAGGGCACGCCGAGCAGCCGAACGGCGGATTGAGGAATGGGAGCTCCGCCAGGCACACGCGAACTTACCGACCGGCGAGGAGGGCACCGCTATTCTCCGTTCAGAGATACTGGACCTTAAGGAGACACTCCGTTCCACCGAGGCGCTACTGACGGAGGAAACCACCCGAGCGGAGGCAGCCGAGCGGGCGTATGCCCGGTCTTCCTCCCTGCACGCGACCCTTGAGTAGGAGAGGAAGAAGGCTATGGACAGGCAGCGCCGTGCCCGATCGGACCTCGACAAGCAGACTGCCGAGGCCCAAACCTTGAAGGCGGAACTGGACACGCTGATGAAGTCTTCGGAGGAGCTCCGCACGACCTTGAACGAAAAAGAGCAGGAGCTGGCGACTCGGGAGTCGGACTTGACTGCCAAGGAGAAGGCTTTAGACTTACGAGGAGACGAGCTCCGTTTGTCTGAAGGGCTGCTGGCCTCTCAAGCCGTTGCCTTGGAGGATAAGGACAAGGAGTTAGCTAACCTCCGGGCGGAAATTGACAGCCTGAAGCTGTATCAAGCAGGAGAGCCCGCCCGGATGGACGCACATCGCCTGGCTTACATCAACTCTAAAGAGTTTGGCAAGCAGCTGGGTAAGCGGACATCTGGTATGTTCAAGATGGGCTTAGACAGCGCTGTTCTGCAGCTCCAAGAGAGCGGCCATCTACCTGCCGACCTTCCTATCAATGCCGTCCAAGTGAGCCGGGTCAAGGAGCTACTCCCTAAAGACTTCTTCCAGCCCTTTACCTAAATTTTAACCATGTAATCCTGAGCCGCCGGTTGGGGCTCTCTTTTTTGTAATGCTTCCGAGTCAACAGCAATGAAAAGCCTTTTCCTTCTAAGTGTTACTTTAGATAATGACTAAGCAGATGTTGCTGATCGCCTAGCCGGGTGGGGGATATGGATCACCTTAAACCCGACCAGAGAGCCGAATTAAGCGCAGGAAAAATGGTTGTGTAAGGTAGACGACTGGTTGATCTGACTAAGAGGTGTGAGTCACCA
>JAGFNQ010007939.1:0-23914 GCA_024364735.1 Boesenbergia rotunda
ATCTCCTCGTGGCTCAGTACGAGAAGGGATCCCTGGCTGCTACCACGCCCGGACCCACCTCCAAATAGTGGCCGAACGGAGCAATACAGGGCAAATGCACACACTCTACAGTATCCACTAACCCATGAGTGGCCGTGTGCGCATATCGTGTACCGGAAGACGATAGGCTCAACCACAAGGGAGTTGCTGATCGCCGGCATGCAACAATGCAAGGATGGTGTATGATATGTACACATACATCCCTCACTAAGTTCTCAGTATACTAAGTCTCAGTCTGAATCCTATAACAGGGAATACCGGTAACCTACAAGGTATACTAGCTGGAAAATAATGATCCCTCAATGTCAAATGCAAGAGATACCCCACGATATCTAAGCATACTGTTGGGACCGATAGGCGAGCTAGAGGGGGGGGGTGATTAGCTCCGATTTGCTCCGTGATGATTTGTCGCGGCGGAAGACTCGAGCAAACGCTAACACAAAGGATTTACTTGGCATCCACCCCGGTCGGGTGACTAATCCAAGGATCCGCTCTCCTCACTCTCTCATACACTATGAAAGATCTCCTTCTTGAGGTGGAGAAACCTCTTACAAGCTTTCACAAAGATACAACAAGAATCAAAGCAAACACAAAATGAAATCTTACAAGATTTACAATGAATAAACTCTCTTTGCTTTCCTTGCTATCTTCAAGCTTGTGGTTGCCTCTAGAACCTTGGAAATGCAGCAGCAAAAACCTCCAAGACTTCCCTTGAGATGACACCAATGAAGGAGGAAAAAGGGGAGAAGAGTTGTGGCTCAAAACCTGCGTGAAAACCCTTATACCCGACGCCTAGGGTTTCCCAATCGATTACCACGTCATCTTAGCCGTTCAACGGCTAGTTTTTGAACCTGAATCGATTAGCCAATCGATTACCACTGCCCTTAATCGATTGACCAATTGATTAAGGGAAGGCTGAATCAATTACCCAATCGATTCAGCCACCTTCTGTTCTCGCAACAAAACTCTCTTAATCGATTACCCAATCGATTACCACTACTCTTAATCAATTACCCAATCGATTACCACTGCTCTTAATCAATTACCCAATTGATTAAGATCCTTCTTGTTCTCGCGAGACAACAACCCAATCGATCACCCAATCGATTGAGACCAACCAAACTTGTGTTCACGGTCAACCCCTTTGACCAACCTCGATTTCACGGTCAACCCCTTTGACCAACCTGGATTTCTTCTGCCTAGTTCCCAACTAGGACTTAACCTGATTCCCCACCAGGTTTGCCTAACACTCGAGTTAGGTCTAGTCTCTCAGTAGACTTCCACCTTGCCAGCATGCGATCTCCCCGATCCGTCTGGACTTCACCTAGTCCCACTAGGTCTTCTCCCATGCCAGCGTGCGATCTTCCCGATCCACCTGGACTTCACCTAGTCCCACTAGGTGTGCCTAGTCCCACTAGGTCTTTTCCCATGCCAGCGTGCGATCTCCCCGATCCACCTGGACTTCACCTAGTCCCACTAGGTCTTTTCCCATGCCAGCGTGCGATCTCCCCGATCCACCTGGACTTCACCTAGTCAAGTCTCCAGTCAACCTTGACCCACATGACACCATACGACATTCAAACATAATTATCAAACATCGAAATATCCAAACATAAGCTCACTAAGCTTACCAGACATCGGCTCACCCGAGCCTAGTCAACCTAGGTTAACCCTGACCTAACCAAGATTGCACCAACACATACAAATAGATATGACAATACTTGAGACTGTATGGAACTAAAAGCATAATAACTCAGGGATAACCATAGGTATCGAGAACAAGCATACTAAACAAGGATAGCGTATAAACTTACTGTTATCTATAACAATCTATGCATAACAACATGACAATATCAGAAAAGATAAGTCAAAAGGTACCCGCCTCAAAGTAGGAGTCCATATACGAAGAAGACCTCTCGTCTGATACTCCGCAACCCAAAAGTCCAAATCAATGCCCTGTATCAAAGGACATAATTGTAGCTATCATAACAATTATTAAGTAGCTACATAAATCCCTAAACCGTATCAGGGTTAACCTAATTGCCGTAATCATTTAATTATCCCAAATTAGATGATTAACATAAGTTTCCGCGATTAGATTCAAACTTAGGTTTAATATAAACCTAACCCAATATCTAACTCAAGATCAAAACCTCCACCAAACATAACCAAATCCAACCATATCAAATCGAGTTCTCAAAACAGAAACCTCATGACGAGTAAAACAAAGCAACCGAAGTGAATATCCGGGAAAGACAATTACGCAACAACTCTTGAACCGACTCATCCACATGTTCTACTCCATATGAAACCAATATATCATATTACAAGATCCAACCACAACACTACAACCCAAAATCCAAGATAACTAAATCTAAATAGAATTCAATCTCATTGTGTGTTACCCTTCACATCAGAACACAAATCAAATGAAGATAAACCATGCCCAATTCCAAAAATTCCATTTCAATTCATACTGCAATAACACAATCCTTACCTGGTTTTGTGTTGCCGACAACTCCCCTTGCTCAAATCCGGCAGACCAGCCCAGAGGAGGAAGATCAATGAATCTCAATTCCCTATCTGAGCTATCACCCAAGACACAAACTCAAGATCCTGAGCTCACATCCGAAACCAAAAACCGAATCATTACTGAGCAACATGAACCATAACAAAATAGAAATTTGATTCTGGAATCGGATAATCCTTAACCCCAAATCGAAAACAACTCCGAACAGCTCTTACCTCAGATTCTCAGCGATCCAAAACCAATAACAGCCAGATCCAAGAAGAAGGAAATGCTACAAGGTCCAAGTCGAATTCCAATCAAAATTTCAGAACAGCCACCGGAAAAACTATGTTTGATCGATTCAATCATCTAAATCCCTTACCTGGACTGGATGCGCCGACTCCGCTCATCTTGAATCTGGTGAGTCCACAAGCTCACGCAAGTTTCCCCTTCCTTAGCTGTTCCTCCTAAATCTCCAGAACGACGGCGAGATCCTCCACGTTTCCTTCAGGCCACTGATGATGAGAAAGCTCCGATCATGGCACAGGTGAAGGAGAAGAAAAGAGAAAGGGGATCTGGCTCCAGCATGCGTCGCGTGAGGAGAGGAGGAGGGAGAAGTCGGTGGCCTCTCGACCTCCCATTCGTGAGGAAGAACTCAACGACTTCGGGCGGAGGCGGAAAGGAAGAAGAAATGGGTTGGTTGCGACTAGGGCTCGCGGGCACGATGGGGTGGGGTGGGGTGAGGTGAGACCGAAGCTTATAAGGGAGGTTACTCTTGCATTTCAATCCTCCCAATTTCTTCCATTCCACTTTAAGCCCCTGGTTTTGGGAGTTTAAGCTCTTTAGTCCCCCAAACTCAAGTTTTAGGATAACCTAACCCTCCAAAACTCCTCCGGATTTAATAGGCACTATTTCCTTTTTCCGAAAATTTCTCGGAGCAGAATAAAAGTGTAGGATTTAACACAAAGTTCGCCAATAAAGTGCCCATTGCACGCATGCGCATGTGACCGTGTGGCGGGCTCACAAGTGTGAGCACCTGCTTGCCTGTGAGAACAAACCACCTATGTTTCTTTTTAATTCTATTAACACAAGAACACATATAAGGAAGTAAATCTCTTCGAAAATTTCAGATGTGGGATTAACCTCCATCTACTTCCTTTTATGCAAATTTTGGATTAACTTTAAACAATTAATTTTTCATTCACCCGTAATCGATTTTGAGCAAATTAATAGTCTAAATTCATCTACGCGAAATGTTGATTTCGTTTTTGAAGTGAATTCTGACTTTCATCGATTGATGACATCTCGATTTTCCTTTACAAAACCGTATTTAGATTTAATAATTTTAAGCACCAAATATCCAACAATCCCCCACATGAATGGAAATTAATGCATGTATGCATGCTGACACTTTACAAAAGTCTAATCGATAAGTCAATGCATTGGGAGAGATAGCTTGTGGCTTTGAACGTTCCGTAGTGGAATGCTATTGAGCATATTAGGCTGTGCAGTGAACGTGATATCTTGAACTGTTCAGTTGTTTGTGTATACTAAAACAATAACACCCACATAGGGACTTATCTCACCTACTTTTGATTCTCATTATTAGTTTTGTTTGGACATAGACACCATCTTGGATTCATGAGTATTTCATTGAAGTGGTCTGTCTTCACACTTATATAAGTGACACTTCTATCAAGAGTATTCCACCATACTCCACCTTATGAAGGTATATAAGTAATTAAAATCATAAGCTTAATCTTACTACAGTGGTAGGATAACATATATTCATCCTAAGGCTGGGATAGAGATAATATATCTCGTGTGTTGTAACACAACTTCTGTAACTTCGTTGTCCTATTGAACCAAGATCTTGGGATCTCCAGTCAACAAGGTTGGGTTACCGTTATAGTCATTTTAGTTGTAGATTTTTAATCTCATTCCTCTTGATGAGTAATATACTTGATCTCGATTTAGCCCCTACGTAAGAGGATCTGCCAAATTATATTTGGACTTAACATATTTGATTGCAATCACTCCATTCGAGATCAACTGCCTAATGGTATTGTGTCTACGACGTATATATCGTGACTTACCATTATACATACTACTCTGTGCCCTTCCAATCGTCGATTGACTATCACAGTGTATAAGTATGACGGGCACAGGTTTCGTCTTGCTTGGAATATCTTTTAAGAAGTTCTGCAGTCATTTAGCTTCATCAGCTGCTTTGTCTAGTGCTATAAACTCGGATTCTATAGTTGATCGAGAAATGCACATTTGCTTAGTGGACTTCCAAGATACCGCTCCCCCATCGATCGTGAATACATATCTACCAGTGGATTTGGAGTCTTTTGTATATGATATTCAATTAGCATCACAATATCCCTCTAAGACAGTAGGATATCTTCTATAATGTAATTCGTAGTTCATAGTATATTTCAAATATCTAAGAACTCGAATCAGTGTTTTCCAATGGATGTTGTTTGGATTACTCGTAAAACGACTCAACTTGCTGACCGCACAGATAATATCCGGACGTGTGCAGTTTGAGAGATACATCAAGCTGCCTATTATTCGAGAATATTCCAATTGCGATATAGGCTTACCATAGTTTTTCGCTAAGTGTTGACTTAGATCCATAGATGTTTTCACTGTAGAGAGATTGTACGCATTGAACTTTTTCATTATCGATTCTACATAATAGGATTTTGTCAGAACTATCCCATCAGATATCCTGAGAATTTTAATTCCCAATATAACATCTGCTCGATCTATATTTTTCATATCGAAATTGTTGGTCAGCATTCTCTTTGTACTCATGATTATCTCATGATTATTGTCCATTATAAGCATGTCGTCTACGTATAGACACACGATTACATGACCTTCAGGTGTGGTTTTCACATAAATGTATTTGTCACATTCATTTATTTTGAATTTGTTTGACAACATAACTTTGTCAAATTTTTCGTGTCATTGTTTAGGCGCTTGTTTAAGTCCGTATAATGACTTAACAAGTCGACACACTTTTTCCTCTTTTCCTGAAGCTACGAACCCCTCGGATTGCTCCATGTAGATTTCTTCTTCCAACTCACCATTTAAGAATGCAGTTTTAACATCCATTTAATGTATTTCAAGGTCATACAATGCTGTAATGGCTATCAGCACTCATATAGATGTAATACTTGTCGCAGGTGAATAGGAATCGAAGTAGTCAAGGTCTTCTTTTTGCTTGAACCATTTGGCTACAAGTTTATCCTTATACTTGTCAATCAATCCATCAGCTTTATACTTGAGTTTTAGTATCCACTTACAACCTAATGGTTTAGTACAAGTAGGAAAGTCCACTAATTTCCATGTATAATTATTCATGATGGACTCGATTTCATTATTGACAGTCTTTTGTCATAATGGGACGTTGAGACTAGAGTCTCATTTAATATTCTTGGGTTCATTCCTGACATAAAAGTCATGAAGTCAGGCCCAAACAATTTCTCAACTCTAGCCCGTTTGCTCCGACGTGGCTTTGAGCTTTGATCGTCAATAGTCCTTTTACGACAACTAAGTTCTGAAACGTCTTGATCGTTAGAACTTCCGTTGTAATCACTTTAAACGTTTCCCTTCTTATTTGGGAATACGTTTTCAAAGAATATTGCATTCCGAGATTATATGGTTGTCCCCACATGAATATCAAGAATTTTTGACTTGTGAACTATGAAACGATATGCACTATTGTTATGGGCATATCCGACAAATATCGCATCAAACGTTTTAGGTCCGATCTTCACTTGCTTTGGCTTGGGTACTTCGACGTTTGCAAAGCACCCCCACACTTTCAAGTATTTGTACGATGGCTCTCAGTCTTTCCATAGTTCGTATGACGTTTTATTACTTTTCTTATGAGGGATTTTATTGAGAATGTGATTTGTCGATAATATAACTTCCTCTCACAAGTTCAAGGTTAAGCCTGAATTTATCAACGAGACATTCATCATTTCCTTTAGTGTCCGATTTTTACGTTCGGCAACACCATTTGATTGAGGTGAGTATGGCGCCGTTGTTTGATGAATAATGTCATATTCTGAATAAAACACATCAAATAGTGCACCATATTCTCCACCTTTATAACTACGAATTATTTTAATTCATTTATCAAGTTGATTCTCAACTTCTGTTTTATAGGTTCTGAAAGCATCTAAGGCTTTATCTTTACTTGTTAAAAGAAAGATATAACAAAACCTCGTGCAATCATCGATAAAGTAATAAAATACTTTTTACCTCGTCTAGTTTGCATGAATTTTAAATCACATAGATCACTATGTATCAATTCTAGAGGAGTCTATGACCTTTCGACTGAATGAAAAGGTACTCTCGTCATTGTTGAGGCAATCGACCCTTAAATGGTTGGAAGATCATGGTTTTGATGTGTGGGCCAATAGGTTTAAAGTTAGAGTGTTATGTTGTATTTGATTCGTGTGATTGAGTTTGCAGGACTTGGAGAATCACACTTGGTGGACCTATCCGAGGGACGAGAGCCGAGGGAGGAGAGCTCCAAGGGCAAGTCGGGAAGTGGACTTCAAAGGGCACACGTGAAGGGTGGCATGGAGGCAAGGCAAGGGAAGGCTTGCGTGCGCATCCGAGGGACGATAGCCAGAGGAAGAGGACTTCAAGGAGCGAGCCAAGGGAGCAGACCTGAAGGCACATGCGAAGGAGAAGGTTCGGAGTGGCTGGAGCTGAGCTGGGAGGCAGGGCAGTCGACTAGCCCAGAGGCAGTCGACTACCAAAACCCATAGAAAGTTCGCAGCTTCGGACCAGTCGACTGGCCTTGGGGCAGTCGACTGGTATACCCCAAAACTAGCCGTTGGCTAGCTGTTTGCTAGCCGTTGGCCAGCATTTATTACTGGGCCAGTCGACTGCCCACGGGGCAGTCGACTGGTGCGAGGCTGGACAGACTATGAATCTGTCCTTTTCACCTATAAAAGGAGCTCCTCGTTACACGTGTATGTACAGTTCCGTACAGTAACGAAGTGCTGCCCAATTGTAGAGTGATCTTTGCTTCCCCCATCATTTTTCTGCATCTGTAAAGAGGAAGTTTTTGCTGTAAAGGTTTCTCCACCTCAAGGAGACTTTTCGATAGTGAAAAGTGGTGCTCGTAGCGTGGATCCTTGGATTAGTCACCCATCTGGGTGGATACCAAGTAAAAGAACTCTGTTAGCATTGTTATTTTTTTTTGCATATTATTTCCGCTGCGCTAACATCTTTGTAGATATCAAAACGATCAAAAGAAAGTGCATTCACCCCCCCCCCTCTGCACGCCTACATCGATCCTTCAGTTGGTATCAGAGCCGGTGCGTTTCGGAAGATCTAACAGTCAACCGGAGCAATTTTAATGGTGTTTCAAGAGGGATACTCCACCGCACGACCACCATTCTTCGACGGCAATGACTTCGCATACTGGAAAGGTAGAATGCAGTACTATCTTATGAATGACATAGAAACCTGGATAAGTGTTGCAGATGGCTTCGAAGCACCCGTCGATGAAAGAGGAGACCCTACACCTATGAGAACATGGTCAAAGAAGGTGATGAAAAGGGCGCAGTCAAATGCCAAGGCCACCACCACACTGCAATGCAGGCTCTCAAAGGAGCAACTGAACAAGGTGGGGTCGTTCAAAAGCGCCAAAGAATTATGGGACAAGTTGGTAGAACTGAACGAAGGGTCAAACGAGTCCAGAAGAGCGAAGAAGGACTTGTTGGTGGCCCAACTGCAATCCCTCTCCATGAAGAGCAATGAAACCGTCAGTCAGCTGCATGGAAGGGTAAAGGAAGTGATCAACGAGCTCCATGTGATTGGAGAGAAAATCGAAAACCGAGACATCGTCAGGTATGTTTTACAAGCCTTCCCGAGAACCACCCTGTGGGCATCAATGGTTGATGCTTACAAGGTATCGAGGGACTTATCTTTAGTTAAATTAGATGATCTATTTTGTGAATTTGAACTGCACGAGCAAGCTAACATTTCGGCAAAAGAGAAAGGTATTGCTTTTGTTGCAGAAAAGGAGAAGAAGAGGAGAAAGGAAAAGAAGAAGGTGATCTACTCATCGTCATCGGACTCAGAGGAGTCAAGCGACTCTATGGACAGTGACCAAGAGGCCTTTATGGTAAGGAAATTTCGTAAAGCATTTAAAAGTTTTTCTAACAAATCATATGCTAGGAAAGGGGCCAAAGGTAAGGATAAGGCCAAGGAGATAATCTGCTACAACTGTCATCAAGAGGGACATATGAAGAACGAGTGTCCCCAGTTGAAGAAAAGGGAGGACAAGAAGGAAGAGAAGAAGAAGAGTGACAAGAAGAAATCAAAGGGAAAGGAGAAGAGTGCCACGAACCTCAAGGCGACTTGGGATGATCCCTCATCCTCAGAGGAAGAAGAAGAGCAAGTCTCCCACTTCGCTCTTATGGCACAAGATGAATCAGACTCATCAGACGATGAACGAAGCTCAAGCAGTGAAGATGAGAGCTCCTCCACTTCATCATCATCAGAGTCAGAAGCTTCGGTAAGTGAGGTATACCACTTACCCTCCTCTACCTTAGTGAAAATTATCTCTAGCACGAACATGGATTTAGCTAAGGCTAGAAGTAGAATTAAGGATCTTAAGGAAGAAATTGTCATGCTTAGAGTAGAAGCTATTAAACTTAAAAATCTGCATGCTAACTCTACCTCTTCACATGTTTCACATATTGAAAATGAAAATAAGGAGTTAAGGAAACAAGTAGATGACCTCACAAAGACCCTTAGGAAATTCCAAGTAGGATCAAGTAACCTTAATATGACCATCAACAGTCAAAGGGTTGTATACAACAAGGCTGGGTTGGGTTATAGACCTAAGATCAAGGAAGTAGCATTCGTCTCATTTACCGGTAGGATTGGTGCATCTAGGAGACTAGGGGCTAAGGGAACCACAAAGAAGGCATGGGTACCTAAGAAATTTTTAAATGATGCTTATGGATCAAAGATATGGGTACCAAAAGAGTATGTTTTCCATGTTGACTAGGTAAAGGTGAAGGAGACCCCAACTTTGTAGATAGTAGATAGTGGAAGCTCAAGACACATTACCGGGGATGTGAGCAAGTTCACCACTATTAGCTACCTAAGAGAAGGGACCGTCTCTTTTGGGAACAGTGGAAAGTTAAGGATCATTGGTAGGGGCACAATTGAGGTATCTCCCACTATTTCGATTCATAAAGTACTTTTAATTAAGGATATGAAGTTTAATTTATTAAGTGTGAGTCAACTATGTGATGTCGGTTTTAGAGTAGAATTTCATGCTAAGAAATGTGTAATAAGACAAAGTGAATCAAACACTATCATATTAGAAGGGTTTAGAGAGGCAAACTTATATTATCTTGATCTATCTTATGCTACTAACAATGTTGTTAAGTGTCTCATGTCTAAAGAAGAAGAAGGGTGGTTGTGGCACCGAAGACTTGGACACGTCAACATGAGGAACATTGCAAGAGTGACCAAGGAAGAATTGGTGAAGGGGCTCCCAATGATCAAGTACGAAAAGAACAAGTTGTGTGATGCATGCCAAGAGGGTAAGCAATCAAAAGCATCACACAAAGGTAAAACTCTAATCACCACCTCCTTACCTTTAGAACTTTTGCATATAGACTTGTTTGATTGTCATAGTACTCCCTCACTTGTGGGGAGTAAATATTGCCTAGTGATAGTAGATGATTTTTCTAGGTTTACTTGGGTCTATTTCTTGAAACATAAGGATGATACCCTAGATATCTTTATAGGATTTAGTAAAAGGGTAGAAAACGAAAAGAACATCAAAATAAACCGAATTAGGAGTGACCATGGTGGGGAGTTCCAAAACGCTAGCTTCACATAATTTTGTGTTAAAAATGGGTACAAGCATGAGTTTTCATGCCCAAGGACTCCTCAACAAAATGGGATAGTAGAGAGGAAAAATCGAGCCCTACAAGAAGCTGCTAGGACTATGCTTAATGCATATTCCCTTCCTAACTATTTTTGGGCCGAAGCGGTTAACACCGCTTGCTATATCCAAAACCGGGTGTTGGTACATAGATTTTTAGGAAAAACACCCTTTGAACTTTGGAATGAAAGGGTACCCCAAGTCCACTATTTTAGGATAATTGGATGTAAAGTCTACATCTTAAATACCAAAGACGACATAAGAAAATTTGAGTCAAAAGCCGATGAAGGAATTCTAGTAGGGTACTCATTGACTAGTAGGGGCTATAGAGTGTACAACAAGAGGACAAAAGTGATTGAGGAGTCCTCTAATGTCAAATTTGATGAAACCACTAGTACCTACCCTAGAAAGGCTTCTATTGATAAGGATATAGAGGAGCTCCAACCCCTTGTCCAAAGAATCCAAGACCTACATTTGGAGGGCAATGATCAAGGGGGAGTAAGAAACACACTAGAGGATAAGGAAGGAGTAAATGAACCTACAACCTTTAGGCCCTTGAGACATCACCATGATCATCCTATTGACCAAATTGTGGGTGATGTCACTCAAGGAGTAAGGACTAGATCATACTTTAGGGACCAAACGAGTCAAATAGCTCTAATCTCCCAATTGGAACCCAAGACCATTGATGAAGCATTGGGAGATGTTGATTGGGTTTTAGCTATGCAAGAAGAGCTAAATCAATTTGAGAGGAGTGAAGTTTGGGAGTTAGTTCCTAGGCCCACTGATTGTACCTTGTAACCACGAGATGGGTCTTTAGGAACAAATTAGATGACCAAGGTAAAATCACTAGGAACAAGGCTAGATTAATGGCTAGGGGATTTAACCAAGTTGAGGGATTAGATTATGATGAGACCTATGCCCCCGTAGCTAAGTTAGAATCAATTAGAATTCTACTAGTCTATGCCGCTCACATGGGTTTCACACTTCACCAAATGGATGTGAAGTCGGCATTCCTAAATGGAATCATTAAGAAAGAGGTTTATGTAGAACAACCCCCCGGGTTTGAGAACCCTAACTATCCAAGACATGTATTCAAATTAAGGAAAGCCTTATATGGATTGAAACAAGCCCCCCGGGCTTGATATGCGAGGCTTTCCTCATTTCTAGTGTCTAAGGGGTTTAGGAGAGGAACAATTGACCCTACATTGTTCCTAAAATCTAAGGATAAGGATATATTTGTTGCCCAAGTCTATGTAGATGATATCATTTTTGGGTCAACAAATAATGACTTCTTACAAGAATTCATCAAGTGTATGGAAGATGAATTTGAGATGAGTCTTGTAGGAGAGCTAACCTTTTTCTTAGGACTTCAAGTTAAGCAAACTAATGAAGGTACACATGTATTTCAAACCAAATATGCTAAGGAGATATTAAAGAAGTTTGGTTTAGAAAATGCTAAGGAAGCATCTACACCCATAGGAACTAATGTGAAAATGGATAGTGACATTGAAGGGAAAATGGTAAACTCTAAACAATATAGGAGCATGATTGGTAGCCTCCTATACTTAACCGCTAGTAGACCCGACATACTTTTTGCGGTAGGTATGTGTGCAAGGTACCAATCATGTGCCAAAGAGTCCCATTTGGTAGTAGTCAAGAGGATCCTAAGGTATGTGAAAGGTACCTTCAATGTCGGACTTTGGTATCCTAGAACCCCTAGTGTTGATCTAATTGGATACACCGACTCAGACTTTGCGGGGTGTAAGCTAGATAGGAAGAGTACAAGTGGAGGTTGTCAATTCCTTAGATCTTCCTTAGTTAGTTGGAGTAGTAGGAAACAACCATGCGTTGCCCTATCAACAACGGAGGCAGAATTTGTGGCAATGGGTGGATGTATTTCCCAACTCCTTTGGATCATGCACACCTTAGAGGACTATGAGCTACATTACATCAAGGTCAAAGTATTGTGTGATAATGTAAGCACAATCAATTTAACTAAAAATCCAGTTCACCATTCTAGAACAAAACACATTGAAGTGAAACATCACTTCATTAGAGACCATGTGGCAAGGGGAGACATAGAATTACACTATGTTGAATCAAAGTCGAACCTAGCCGACATTTTTACCAAGCCTCTTCCTAAATCGGAGTTTACATCCTTAAGAAGAGGCCTTGGAATGTGTTTTGTAGAAGTATAGGATGAACTTGGAGACATTAGCTTTGAAAAAGGGTGCTTGATCCATTAGGGTGATACATTTGGCTCACTTGTGCTTGTGGCACATTGTTGAACCATTAAAAGTATCAAAATATCAAAACTAGACCAACTATGGGGGAGGCAAGTGTTTAATCAATAGACACCTTGCTAAAAATTATAGTTGGACATTTTAAAAACTTTGAAAATCATTTTATGTTCTACATACTATGCCATGCTTTTAAAAGTTATATATTTGCAAAATTGATTTCAAAGGTTGATACAAAATGTAGTTGTTTTCAAAACTTTTGGGTTTTTATCAAAAGTCATACATGTTTGAAATTTTATATGATTTAATATTTTTCCCTGATAGATTATAACATTTCAAACATGTATGCAAAATTTTACAATTTTTGGAATTTTCTGAAATTTTCTGGGAGTTTCTGAAATTCGACAGAAAACCTGAAAAATCAGACTGATAGTGTATCAGTCGACTGCCCTATGGGCAGTCGACTGGTACAACTATTTTCAGCAACTGTAAAAATTTCAGAAATCAATAATTCTCGCATTTGATGCCATAGGGTTTGGTTGCGTGAGACAATCATTTTGATGGTGTCAAAGGGGGAGAATGGGTGGTTTAAGTTAGAATTTTGACTTAAAATGGATGATTTTAGGTATTTTGTCTAATTTAGACCTTAAAAGGTTAAAATTTGGAGAGAAGACATGGATTAAGGGGGAGGTACCTCTTAGGTTTTGATATGTCTTACATTCTTACATATATTGATGTTGTTAAGTGGAAACTTAACTTGGAATGTGATTAGAATTGAAAATTGGGAGAAGACATAAGTTAAGGGGGAGGTTACCTCTTAGGGTTATTATGTCTCATAATGTTTCAATTGCTATCTTTTGCTATTGCTATTGCTGTTATTTATCTCTAACTTAAACATATTGCCACACATCAAAAAGGGGGAGATTGTTGAGGCAATCGGCCCTTAAATGATTGGAAGATCATGGTTTTGATGTGTGGGCGAATAGGTTTAAAGTTAGAGTGTTATGCTGTATTTGATTCGTGTGATTGAGTTTGCAGGACTTGGAGAATCACACTTGGTGGACCTATCCGAGGGACGAGAGCCGAGGAAGGAGAGATCCAAGGGCAAGCCGGGAAGTGGACTTCAAAGGGCACACGTGAAGGGTGGCATGGAGGCAAGCCAAGAGAAGGCTTGCGTGCGCATCCGAGGGACGATAGCCAGAGGAAGAGGACTTCACGGGACGAGCCAAGGGAGCAGACCTGAAGGCACACGCGAAGGAGAAGGTTCGGAGTGGCTGGAGCTGAGCTGGGAGGTAGGGCAGTCGACTGGCCCAGAGGCAGTCGACTGCCAAAACCCACAGAAAATTCGCAGCTTCGGACCAGTCGACTGGCCTTGGGGCAGTCGACTGGTATACCCCAAAACTAGTCGTTGGCTAGCTGTTTGCTAGCCGTTGGCCAGCATTTATTGCTGGGCCAGTCGACTGGTGCGAGGCTGGACAGACTGCGAATCTGTCCTTTTCACCTATAAAAGGAGCTCCTCGTTACACGTGTATGTACAGTTCCGTACAATAACGAAGTGCTGCCCAATTGTAGAGTGATCTTTGCTTCCTCCATCATTTTTCTGCATCTGTAAAGAGGAAGCTTTTGCTGTAAAGGTTTCTCCACCTCAAGGAGACTTTTCGATAGTGAAAAGTGGTGCTCGTAGCGTGGATCCTTGGATTAGTCACCCATCTGGGTGGATACCAAGTTAAAGAACTCTATTAGTTTTGTTATTTCTTTTGCATATTATTTCCGTTGCGCTAACATCTTTGTAGAGATCAAAACGATCAAAAGAAAGTGCATTCACCCCCCCTCTACACGCCTACATCGATCCTTCAGTCATCTTAGCTTCCACACACACTTTACATTTGTGTGTTTCGTCAACATTGGCATTTGATAATAAATTTAATTTGAGGAGATGTTTCAAAGTATTATTATTAACATATCCAAGTTGATCATGCCATAAATTAAAACACTCAACAACATAGCTAAAAACTTTTATTTTATTACTATCAAATTCATGGTATACTGTCATTACAACTATTTTGAATAGACTTTGTTCTAAATATCCTTTACCTACGAAGACATCATTCTTCGTAAGTACAAAGTTATTTGACTGGAATACTAGTCTAAAGCCGACCTTAACAAGTGTTGAACCAGAAACTAGGTTCTTCCTTATGTCGGGAACGTGGAGCACATCAATGAGTGTTAACTCCTTCCTAGATGTCATCTTCATGACAACTTTTCCGAGTCCAACAATCGGCGATGTAGTGGAATTACCCATATAGAGCTTTCTTCCACTTATCGCAGTATACTTGGAGAACATCGCCTTATCTGAACATATGTGATATGTTACTCCAGTATCGATCCACCACTGCTTCGGGTTGTCCACCACTGTGTTGGCTTCAAACACGACCACAGTAAGATCCAATTTTGATAAATCGGGGAGGTTTGCTTCAGAAGTTACGACATAGTTCGCATCATCCTTCTGACTCTTGGTTGGTTTATTTAGACGTCTACAATCTTTGGACAGGTGTCCTGGCTTTCCGCGGTTATAGCATAAGCCCTTGAATTTCTTGCCTTGAGCCTTCTTCTTGAATTGCTTTGGCTTCTTGGCGTATGGCTCGACCATGTTGGACATCTCGTCGATGGCCCGCTTCGTTCCTCTAGAGTTGAATAACTTTCGATTATCCTCCAATATTCGGACCCTCAGGATCAGGTCTTCAAGTCTCATCTCCTTTTACTTGTGCTTGAGATAATTTTTGAAATCCTTCCACGACAGAGGGAGTTTCTCGATTACCATGACTACTTAGAACGACTCGTTCAGCTTCATGCCTTCGACATCCAGATCATGCAATATCAGTTGCATGTCTTGGACTTGAGACATCACATTCTTGGAATCCACCATCTTGAAGTCCAAAAATCGACCGACAATGAATTTCTTCAATCCGACATTTTCGATTTTGTATTTCTTCTCTAGTAATTTCCACAGAGATTTTGTCATCTCCATCGGACTATACACGTTATGTTAGGACCTTGTCGTTTAGCTAGAGGGGGGTGAACTTTTCGATTTTCTTCCTGCACGTGTGATAAGTACCATTTTATTGATTATTTTAGTTGCTAAAATCCATGTTTGACCCATGCTTTACTTGCTTAATTGTGAATTTACCCTAGTTTTAGAATTTACTTTTATTTTGGACTTAATTGCAAATCTGTACATATTTGGATTATTTGGCCACTAAATTTTTGATCTATTTTTGTAGGCATGAAAGGTTCATGGACCTAGGGCAAACTGGGTCAAACTTGAGTCGGAAGAGGACCCAGATCGAGTTATCAAGCTTCGAATTAATCTGGGTCGTCCGATTCAAAAGCGGCTAGATCTGAGCCATCTGGGACCATCCGAAGCAATCCAAGCTAGGGTTAGGGCTGATCAAGCACACTGATCAAGATCTGAAGGTTTCATCCCAATCAGAGCTCATTCAATCGTTGGATCAAGCTCAGAGGGTTCTAGATCGTCCATTCAAAGATTAGGTTGATCTGGACCGTCCGTTGCACATCTGGAGGATCCGAGCTACCACGAGGCAGATCCTGACCCCTGATCATCATCATCAAAGTTTGGATTAAATCAGAGCAAGATCAGCCGTTGGATTCATTCAAATCAATCTGGGTCGTCCATTGTTAAGTATTTAATCAAATTCTTCCCACAGCTCAGCTCGTCGCGTCTTCCTCGCCGCAAAGTTTTCTTCTCCAGTTCTGAGTTTTTCTTCAGTAGTTCTTCAATCCAAGGGGTGCGACCCCTCAATTCTTCTATTAGATCGAGTGCTAGGTCTTTAGGAAGCTCATCCGTGAAGTTTCTAGCCTCAAATTGCCCAAGAAACAGAGTTGAGTGAGGGTTTCCTCAGCTCTGCCATTTGCTTCCTTTGGATCGGTTGTGCTCCATCTCCATCCACCCGAGCAGTTCAGAGGGGTTCCCTGGAGTGTTTGGATCATCCACAAGCTGTAGCGCAATCGGACACAACTGAATTGAAGGAATTCGAATGGAAATTTCAAATTTGAGCAAGCTGAGTTGGTGGATCGCTGATTGAGTTTCTCCATTGAATTGCTGACCTTAGGGGTTCGAGGCTCACCCTTGCGTGACGAACAAGGAGTACTCGAGCTAGGGAGTGATTGAGGAGTAGATTTCTTATTGCAATTTCGATTTGTAGCTGTAATTTCATTTCTGCATTTGTTTCATTTCTGATTTCTTATCAGTTGCTGTAGTTTGTTTTTCCAATTCGATGCTGTGTTAATTAGATTTAATTTTTGCAAGTTAAGTAGATCTAGTGATTGTTGAGTGAACAATTGTATCTAATTTCAGTTTATTTCCCTGTTTAGTTGCTGCGTTTCAGTTTTGTTCAGCTCTTGCCCTGCGTATCAAGTTTTTATTCTGCATATCCCTTTTGTTTGCCTGCATATCACTTAGTTTTCTGAATTGAGTTTGAACCTTAGTTTGTCCTCTGAATTTACATTGCAATTTGTTTCAGTTACATTGAACTGGTTTCTTGTGTTGCGTACCAATTTTCTTCCTTGTGTATCAATTCAGTTTTTTCATTTTTGCAACTCTGAGTTTATTTCTGCGTACTAATTGTTTCTGAATTGAGTGTTCTCCTGCGTATCAAGTCATTAGTTCCTGTCTTAGAATCATGATTTGATTTGTGTTACATCTTTGCATTCAATCTGTTTCTGAATTCTGATCTCATTCCCTGCTCATTAGCTTAGTGCTGAAACCTGGTTTTCCATCCAGCTTGTTACTGAATCTCAGTTGTTGTTTCTGCATTTGGACTTGAAATTCTGCATCTTGAATCAAATAAAGTTTCGGCAATGATTTGTGTCAAAAATTAACACAACTTTTGGAGTATCATTACATTCGAAATCAGTGTGTTGGCATTAAGTAGTTTCTGAATGTTAGATCCCATTTCTGCATTAAGTTCTGCTTAGTATCAATTTCGGCACATTAGCTTCTATTGTCTGTGTATCAAGTCTGCTGCCATTTCTGTGTGTAATTTTCCAGTTAAGTTTAAGCTTGAGTCGGATTAAGATTGAACATACCTAGAAGTGTCTTTATGTACTTGAACTCAGCTTCATTTTGCATGCAGATATGCTTGAATTGTGATCTCTATTGCTGCAATTAGTTCAGTCCTAAATTCCTGGTTCAAGTTTGGTTGTTTCTGATTTTACTGTGCTATTCATGTGTATCAAGTTGTAGATCTGCCCTTTGTTAGTAATATGAGAGAAGTGTCCTAAGGCAATCGCCTTATGATTGTAATCATTTATTTTAATAAATGAATATTTACTATTTGAGTATACATGTCTGTGTATTTGATTGAGATCTTAAACTCATTTACTGAATGTCCACAATACAATTCACAGCATGAGAGAATTTGTGATGAATTCACAACTAGTGATTATCTTTACATGTGCAATTGTGAAGTATTGAAATTGTCCCTAGTCGATGAATTGATAGATACGGACACTATCAATTCTGTTGAGACTAGCATGGGTTATTCTCTAATCAGCTGATTCTCACTGGCTGGTGACATTGGGATGTCCGGAGATAAACATGAATGCTAGTTAAGGGAACTAGTTAATTGGAGTGACTGACTATAAAACTTCATATGGTAGTCTACATATAGACATGTCAGTGAAGTTCTTACTGCAGCTTAAGTGCGATGTTCCTTTGACTTGCGGTGTTCAAGTCATCTTGGTCATGGAGACTTATACTTTGACGTCTTAAGCAAGCATCTCCAAGGAGGTGTGGACCCAGGATGATCGGGTATAAGCCGAAGTGCCCGAAGATGTTTGAACAGCCTACAAAGGATTCACCACTCCTTGCGAGGAGATGTATACCCAGGCCTATCGTCGGATTGTTACTCAAAGCCTCTGGCCAGAGCATATCATGTTTAGAGTGAGAGTCTCTAAAAACCATGAGAGTAATTAGAAATCCAAAGGACGAGAAAGACACTACTTGGGCTAGGTGTGACGTAGTCAGCCTAGTGGGGACTGACACCATTGACCGTGTCCTGAACCAAGTGGGTATAAGGTGGTGAAGGGAATGGGGCACGATTCATTAGAGCTGCTGAAGGGTTTCAGAATAATTTCTTCTGAGGTCAAACCGTTGATCATTCGATTAATTGGGGATCATGACGTACTACTAGGTGTCACTCATGATCGTTCTATAATTAGTTAATTATGGACGGCCAACATAAATCGAAAGCCTATTTAGTCACACGCACTACGAGTAATCCGAGGGATTTAAAACGAGTTGAAAATTAGATTTTCCGATCAAGAGAAATAAGTCGAATCTAAGTTAGTCAGAGGCGCAATGGAAGCTAAAAATGGTTAAGTCTTTTGAAGGCTTTTTGGGCGAATTAAATGAGTTTAATTCGCGGCGGTCCGGGTTGGTTTGGCCGGCCAAAGAGGGTGCCAAACCCCCCTTTGGTGGCCGGCCAATAAAGAGGAGAAAAACCAATTAATTTTGGTTTAATTAATAAAATAAATCAAGTACGATTTATTTTATAAATTATGGATAAATAAATTTGTATAAAGAAATTTATATAAATAAATTTATAGAAATTTATTCTTTTTATGGAAGATTAAAATAATCCATGAATTGGTTTATTTTAATTTTATAAAATCAATTATGAATTGATTTTTCATAATAAGAAAGTTTATAAATTTCTTATAAAATTTATTCCATAATTTAAAAAGAAGAAAAATTAGTTTTATTATAAATTAGTTTATAATAAAGACTTGGTTTAAACGGAATTAATTCATAAGAATTTATAGGATAAATTTCTTATGATAAATAATTAGTTTTATTATAAAGTTAGTTATAATAAAATTCATAAGAGAATTTATAGGATAAATCTCTTATGATAACTAATTTGTTTTATTATAAATTGTTTATAATAAGACTAGGCTTAAAAGGAATAAGCAATAAGAAAATTTGTAAGATAAATTTCTTATAACTAATTCCGTTAATTCCGTTAATTCGGTTTAGAGGGAGACTTAGCAAAGGAGTTGCTACTATATAAAGGAACCAAAGGCTAGCCCTTAATTCCAATCAAGTAATTATTATTGGAGCTCTCCCTCTCTCTCTTCTCTTATCTTCTCCTTCTCCCTTTCTTGCCTAGGGCCGGCGCCAACCCTAAGGAGATTAGGGCCGGCGCTCCTTCCACCTTCTAGGGCCGGCGCCCAACTACTCCAAGGCAAGGGTTGCCGTGAGCATTGAAGAAGAAGGAGAACCCGAACACGAAGAAGAAGAAGCGGATAGCGACTCCTCTCTTCCGGAATACGATTCCGTTACTTCTTGTTGGTTAGTTTCTAACTCTTCTCTTGATCTTTCAAGTTGTGCCTATAGAGAATCTAGTAGTTCTCGTCGGCACAAAACTCGTGACTTTGCGAAGTCATCCCGAAGAGAACTCGGCGTGGACGCGAATAGAGGCGAAGCTTCCAAGGGACGCTACGGTTGGATCTCGTCCCTTACTTCGAGTTACGCGAGGTACTTGGTAAATTAGTTTACTTTTCGCAAACTTTTATTTTATGATTATGTCGATACACTATAAGGTTGCATGCTAGATACGAAGTTAAAATAATTTAGGAAATTATTTTATGCAAACTCTTCCGCGGCACGTAAAAATTTTAAATTTTACGAACTCGTATCCTTGTCGACATGCACCCGGTCCCAACAGTGGTATCAGAGCCGGTTAGTGTTCGACTTAATCAAATAATTGTTTTGTGGAAAACTTTGTCATGATCTAAATTTCGAAAAAAAAATTTCAATTATGGAAACTTTCAAATTATAATAAATTTTAGATTTAGGAATTTCAAAGTTTGGAAATCCTCATGAAATTTCGCAAACGTTTGAAATTTTCTATTTTCTGAAATTTTATAATAATTTCGAAATCTTCCCATCTTTGGAAACTTTCCAATTTTGGAAATTTTTCTATTTTAGAAATTTTCCAATTTTGGAAATATGTAAGTTTCCTTTGTACCAGAAACTTACAATTATTCTGAAAATCAATTTTCGAAATCTCGCTATTTTGGGCACTTTCTTTTAAGAAAGTCTAGACAAATTCATGGACAGTTAATTGACAATTAAATTTGAATTGGTTTTTAAATTGACAACAAAATTCTTTATTTTGGATTGAGCCTCGGGGAGCCGTCCAATTTAAAGTTAGTTGTTGTAATTTAATTTCCCAATTTTAATTGAAATTGTCATGTTTGATTGGATTGAGCCTCGGGGAGCCGTCCAATTGGATTTACAACACATTACTTTTCTTTGGGTATCTGAGCCTCGGGGAGCCACCCTTAGAAAACAATTTGTTGTAATTAATTAAATCCATGAATAAAATATGTTTAAGAGGTGATGCTCTTACATATTGTTGTCTCCAAAATTAATTAGGAAAATGGTTTCCTATAGAGTTTCTTAAATGAGATTTTCATGAAAATAATATGTAGTTGAATTAAGGGATTTGTCTCTTAATTTAACAAGATTTGATTTAGAGAAATCAAAGTCTTGAACATATTATTTCCGAAATTAATTATGACAATTTAGGAAATTGTTTTCCAAAACAATCCTTTAATAAAGTATGAAATTATAATTAGGAAATCCGGTTCCTAATTTAATTCATGAGACTTGATAAATTAAGTCACATACATACTTTGTTAAGGAAATCGTTAGTCATGACATAATTTTATGTCATGAATGTGCTTAAAAGGAATGAGACCCAAAACCCCTTACAAAATATTAAGGCCAACACCTTCCATTAATATGGTTAGAATCGGAGTTTTGTTTCTCGCTTGGGTTGATGGACACATCCATGCCCGACTTGAACCTCAACATGTTCAAACCATGGAATTAGTTTATGAATAATATAGTTCGAGTCAGAGGTCAATCATTAGTTTTGGTTGTTGGACACATCCAAGCCTGACTAAGCGGTTGAATGAGCTCCAACCATATTAAAACTATTTCTTGATTAATGGGTCAGCCTTAAGCTTGGAGCATCGATTTGTTGTGCCACAGCCAAGGTCGATGCAAAGAGAGGTGCAGTTGGGTGCTATGTATATTGATGCATAATTGTTAATGAGTTAACAACCCAATGTGTTATGCAAACATTCAATTAGTTGATAGCATAATGTGATAGTTACATATATATGATGTGTAATCGGTATAATTACCTACCTTCATAGCTAAGAATAACTTAATGGCCACAGTCATGGTTGTTCTTACCTATGGTTGGATATCAACCTATTTGGAGATATTCCTACGATCTCCCGAATTGATAATAAGGGTGACTCAATTCGTAAAATAAATAGGATTTAATTTATGTATAATGATACATTCTTTAATCATTCTTCTCACATAAGCTCAATTTGTATTTCTAGGATAATCACTCGATCATGTCTTCCCTAAACTTGCGTTCCATTTTGGACACCAATAAACTGACTAGGCCAAACTTCATGGACTGGCTTCGAAACCTGAGGATAGTCCTCAAGGCAGAGAAGCTTGCTTATGTTCTTGAAGATCTACTTCCCAACCGTCCTCCTGAAGATGCAACTCCAGACCAGTTTCCTGAGTTGCTTAACCTGCTGAAGACTGTAGAGCCTTCTGTGAAGCAGGAACAGAAGACGGTGCCGTTAGTTGGTTCCTCGAAGAAAGGTTCTAAGAGGAAGGCCAAAGAACAGAATAAAGGAAAGAAGAAAAAGGCCAAAAAGACTGAAAAGAAACCGAAAGGAACTTGCCATCATTGTGGCAAGGAGGGTCACTGGCGAAGAAACTGCAAGATTTATCTTGAGTCCATGAAGGATAAGGCATCCGATGCCCCATCCTCTTCAGGTATCTTCGTTATTGAATGTCACTCTATTTTCTCAAATACCTGGGTACTTGATACTGGGTGTAGCTCACATATATGTAATGACATACTGGGGCTAAGGAATAGAAGAAGACTCGTCAAGGGAGAAGCGAATTTGCGAGTTGGAAATGGAGCAAGGATTGCTGCTATTGCCATCGGAACATATTTGCTAAAGCTCCCGACTGGACGTATCTTAGAACTGGATAATTGTTATTTCGTTCCTTCGTTAATAAAGAACATTGTATCTATTTCATGTTTGAATGAAAAAGGTTATCATTTGACTTTTAGTAACAATTGTTGTTACATAACTTTGAATGGCGTTCTTTATGGGAATGGAACTTTGTGCAATGGCATCTACACGTTAGATTTATCCAGTGACGTTTTCAATATCGAAGTTAGCAACAAACATGCTCGAATAGATAATCGAATAGACTCCTACACTTGGCATTGCCGTCTTGGCCATGTAAGTAAGAAACGCATGACCGAATTGCCCCGATGTGGAATTTTGGAATCATTTGAACCCGATTCATTTGATACATGCGAATCGTGCTTAAAAGGCAAGATGACCAAATTACCCTTTACCGGAAAAGGTAATCAAGTGGGAGAGTTGCTTGGTCTAATACATACCGATGTATGTGGACCAATGTCAACTCCTGCACAAGGAGGCTATAGCTACTTCATCACCTTTATCGATGATCACTCATGATTCGGGTACGTGTTCTTGATGAAACACAAATCTGAAGCTTTTGATAAATTCAAAGAGTTCAGAAATGAAGTAGAGAAACAACTTGGCAAAAGTATTAAAATACTTCGATCCGATCGGGGTGGTGAATACTTAAGTCAAGAGTTTCAAGATTATCTAAGGGACAATGGGATATTATCCCAATGGACTCCGCCATATACACCACAGCATAATGGTGTATCTGAGAGGCGCAACCGAACCTTGATGGACATGGTTAGGTCGATGATGAATCATGCAACTCTTCCAAAATCCTTTTGGGGCTATGCACTTAAGACAGCTGTTTACTTGCTAAACAGAGTCCCGACCAAGGTAGTCTCTACTACTCCATATGAGACATGGAATAGTAAGAAACCCCACTTAACTCACCTTAAGATATGGGGTTGTCCTGCTTATGTGAAGAGGATTGTATCAGACAAATTGGATGCTAAGTCTGATAAATGTCTATTTATTGGATACCCTAAGGAAACGAAGGGTTACCAATTCTATCATCCCTTGGAACAAAAGGTGTTTGTTTCAAGGCATGCT